>CM057838.1:37439620-37484620 GCA_030068075.1 Paguma larvata | reverse complement strand
AATAGAATTAATAGAGGGCACTTTTTGCTGAACGGTTTATCAGCCAAGATTCATTCGGTCAGATACTCCGCTCTCATCACCGAGAATTCTAAGAACTGTAAAACAAAGCCCCTCCTCCATTCAGCCCTGCGGAGGGGCTGCTGAATCAGGCATATGCATAAATCTCTCATGTACCTGTTAAAATAATTTCCTCGAGTGCCTCATCCCCATATATAAATATTTTGTAATATAGGAGTAGGCAGTCGTATTAGCCGCATCTTGCACAGTACTTGTCAAAATATGGAACTGTATTGAAATGAAACTGTATCCAGAAATGTATTCGTCACCCGATTTGTTTCCTTTCTCTACTTATCCATTCTCTCTTTCTGCATTCCGTCGGGCGTGGATGTGACAGCCTTGGAGAGGGTTAACATTCTGGCACAATTATGTTCCAGATTCCCGGGAGCTTAGGATCTTGGAGCTACTCAGAGACATCTATCTGTGACCGACTTAGCTCCCCTTAAATGTATTAGCTGCTCTGCACATCAGAACGTTATTAAAAACCCGCCAGTTTACATACAGTTATTACATAATCCTCTGTTAAGCAGTTTTTATACTACAGTCTCTGGAATTTTTCGCCTCTTGCCATAGGACCTTTTAGTAGTTTAAAATCCTAAAGCAAAAGGTTAAATCTTAGTTTACTTCTGACACGCCGTCGACCCACCTCCAAACACCACCTGCCGACGGTGCCGCTGTCCCGCTTTTGCCAGCCGGATTTCCTCAGTCGTATCGAAGCATTTGGTACTTTAGCTTTTAAAGGCAGCTGCTTAATCCAGGTTGTCTGAGTGGCGTGTCCACACGAAACAAAAATCCAAGAAGCAGCCCGAGGGTAGATGCTTCCCATGCACCTTAGTGCCTGATTCTAGCCCATTTACCCGGCTGGAAATCGGTACTGTGTACAGGTATGGAGATGTTCGAGTTCCATTTTTCTAGGATGATATAAGAGTTGGGGAGAGAGTAGGTGGACAAGTGGGGAGAAAACGTCGGAGTGGATGCTAGGATACCAGGGGAAGGTTTAGATGGCCGTGATAAAGGTAAAGATAATCCTGTGAGGCAAAACCGGAGGTGGACACCGTCTGTTCTGGAAACCCCAGCTGCTGAGTAACAGACAGTACAGTTTCATCCCCTTCTCTGTATTCCCAGCCATCGCCCCACCGCTTTTCTTTCCCAGCGTTTTCAGTTTGAAGGTGTCGTGCCTGCAGACTTTGCCTGGACGAGGCTGAGGTGAGCCTTGAGCGGTGTGCTAACACTGAGAGGGAAACTTCCTATAAGTTCCACAGATAATCAGCATTTTTGTTTTGGTGGTCTGTAGCTTTGGTGCATGCTTGTTTGCCTTCCATCAGGTAGAACTTTCTTAAAAGAGCCTGCAGGCTTCTTCTCCCTTCGGTTATTCACAGAGAGTTGCTGGAGTCAGAATTCGCACAGTTGCTCTTTGGCTGGAACATTCTTTTTCAAGTGGAACCCTGAAGTGTGTGTTTTAATGGAAGGATGGCAAATGGATTTCCTTAGAGTTGGGAGGATGGGTAATGAGAACATGTTGTGTAAATACATTTGTATCTTGTGGGAATATGATCGGAGCCAAGAAAATATGGGTCTCTACAGTATTTTTTTGCATATATTTTCTGCATCTTGTTTGCATATGCATTTTCCTCTTCTCTGGTTATTTATCTGTATATCCAGATCTACTATATGAAATTTTATAGAGTATGGAGCTGTCTGACAGCAGAGCTTTTTTTGTTTTACTGAATGTTTTGTTGGTGCATATGGTCTGACACGGATGAGCAGCCACGGTGAGATTTTGGAGTCTATTAAACTGGCTCATTAAAAAGATCAATCTGTTTCTGTAATAACACTGGGAACCATCAGTCACTAAAAGAGGGAAAAACTGACACCTGAGGAGAAAACACATTTTGGTAATTTGTTCATGACATGTCACGAACAAAAGAGCGCTCTATATTTTGTTTACAACTTTGGGGGCTCAAATTCTGTGACGATTGCAGTTTTAATCTACTCAGCAGTCGTCATGTATTTCAGGGTGGGTTTTGGCGAATTTAACTTTCCCCTCATCCTTAAATATGATTGCCACTGGTTATATTTTTTTCTTGTTTTTAGACATGATTGTTATTTACAGAGAAATGAACACTCTGGGGAAATCTATGAATTTTTTTTTTCCTGTAAAAGAACAGTCAAACTGAACAACTATACTGAATTTGTAGGTCCGTGGTAGAATATATTGTACAACCCAATTTAGAAAAAGACAATTTTCATTTTAAAATCATGCTATTATTTAAAATACTAAGGAAAGTAAATGGAAAATTCTGATTTCTACTCTTTGTTGACATTTAAAAGTTGGTTACAGTAGACCTTTATTTTGTCATACTGTGATGGAAGAAGCTGGCCAAGGGGATAGGAACCTTCCTTGTACTCATTAAACAAAGTGACCGCTTTCAAACATAAGACTAGAAGGGCACTCTTTAAAACTTCTCACCATAATAGTCACGAAGACATCACGCTTTCATATGGGGTGAGGAGGGAAAGAACAATTAGATAAGGCTGCGTTCCTTTGAGACTGCAAAATTAATAAAAATTTTTAGGGTGAAAAACCTGTGTAACGTTAATTATCATTGCTACCTTTCTTTTGTCACAGCTTTGATATTGCAGCTTTTGGTCATAATCTGTCTTTAGTCTTGTGTTCACACCTGTTCATGCTCATCTTCTGACTCAGAGAATCTTTCTTGCTTAAGAACTCAGACTTGCTTGTGTGGGTAACACTATTTCCACCTCCACCCCTTACTACTTCAAATGATCAATGTTAAATACTAATCCTCTTCTTCCATTCCATCGTTTTAATTTATGTTTTAAATTGTTCTCAGCTTAACACATCTAGACTTTCTTATTAGGCCACATAGTTGCATTATTATGTATTTCCTCCTCCCTCAATAATTAAATACTTTATTTTCTAAAAAGACTTGCTTGACCCCTAGAATTTTGTAGCTTGTCAGCTGGGAGGGATCTTTGGGATCTACCAGGCCAACCCTTTCTCTTTATGCTTGAGGAAATGAAGGCCCAAAGAACTTGCCTAAAGTCACGAAGCTTCTTGGTGGCAAAACCAGCATATTTTATATACCTGAAATCTCACAGTTGCACAAATTATGTTTTAACGTGCAGTTTAAATAAGCTCAACGAGGAATTGGATTTTTTTTCTCCCTTACTTTCCCTCATTTATTTCTGCTGTGTAATTGCCCAAGTGGGTAAATGTGATAGTATAATAATCTGGGGGTTTATAAATCTCTTTAATGACTGAGGATCCACAGTCAGCCAGGTTTCCTGACTTAATGAGTAAGTTAAAAAATGCTAAAGGTTGGAGGGTCAGAAGGCAGTCATTTTGAAACTGTGTTGGTTGAATGTTAAGATTTGTCGTCGCAGTACACACCAGCCCATTTTTCCATTTCTGTGGAATAAATAAGGTTTCAATATTTTTGTCTTTCTAAAAAGAAAAGGTAGGTACACTTTAGATGGAGTTGTAGGATTAACTGACAATGCAAATAATTAAATTAGTGTTGTCTTTTGCATTCAGTTGTCTATGACAATGTAGGAAATTTGTATCATATTCATGCATTGTTATTTCGTGTTGCGTCTTTCATGCAGTCTTCAGTTGCATGAAGTGAATGATCATTCCTGTAGAAATGATTCTTTTTTATATATAGTCAGATCAATTGTGAAGGTTTCTAGTGAAATAGGATTAAGTTGCATTTACATGATAAGAAGACTTGCATGGTTATAGAGGACATTTTGGTCTCTCCACACCAACCTGAACTTGCCAGCCTTATTTCTTGCTGCTCTCCTAGGGTCTAGTCCTGCTGAATACTCTTCATGCTTTAGTCTGTGCTCTGACTGGTTTCTGCTCTGTTCCTTGGTTCTTATATGTCATCATTCTATTCATACTTTACAGGCTAACTCAGTATCTACTGTTTGAATGAAGTAGAACCAATCATATGATTGATGATATGATATGATGAACCAATCATAAGTATTAAAAATGGTTACTATTTGGGGTGTCTGGGTGGCTTAGTTGGTTAAATGTCTGACTCTTGGTTTCAGCTTAGGTTGTGATCTCATGGTTTATGTGACCTAGCCCCATGTCAGGCTCTGCGCTGACAGTGTGGAGCCTGCTTGGGATTCTCTCTCTCCCTCTCCCTCTCCCTCTGCCCCTCCCCTGCTCACAAGCTCAATCTCTCTCTCCCTCTCTCTCTATCCCTCAAAAATAAACTTAAATAGTCACTATTTTACTGAGCACTTAAGATGTGCCAGGCCTCACGCTAAGTAACTGACATATTAATATATAGTAGTCCCCCGCCATCCGTGGGGCATCGTTCCAAGACGCCCCCCAGTAGATGCCTAAAACCACAGATAGTACCAAACCCTTTGTACACTATATTTTTTCCTCTATGTACATACCTGTGATAAGGTTGAATTTATAAATTAGGCATGGTGAGAGATTAGCAACAACAGAAATAATATAGAACAGTTATAACAATATGCTGTAATAAAAGTTATGTGAACGCGGCCTCAAAATATCTTACTGTACTGTATTCACCCTTCTTGTGATGATGTGGGATGAAAGAATGCCCATGCGATGGGATGAAATTGACATGAATGACGCGGGCATCGCGATGTCGCGTCAGGCTGTAGTAGGCCTTCCGATGATTCGTGAGGAGGGTCATTTTCTTCAGGACTGCAGTTGACCGTGGGGGGCTGGGAAACCGCAGAGAAGGGGGGACTTCTGTAGGGCACTTACTGTCTGACAGTCCTGCTATGTAGAGGCAGGCTGGAGAATGGGCCTGAGGTCACATGGCTGGTAAGAGGCATTGATGGGATTCTGATCCTTACTTCTCTGACTCAAACCCCCCTGATCTTAGAACTAGGTTTCTTATACCACCAGCCACTGAATGCCCCACTTGGAACACAAAGTGATTGGGTTAAGCTGTTGAATGCCAAATGTGTGCTGGGCTCTGTGTGCGGATTTTTTCAGATAGTCCTCTTAGTAGCTCTGAGATAGTCATTCTCATTTTGTGGACGAAAACACAGAGGTACATAGAGGTTAAGCTTTCTAAGTTCCACCAAGGAGCAGTGCCAAAATCTGAAGCCATCTCCGTGGCCTCTGCTATTTGGAGTGTCACTGTGGAGTGATCTTTACTCCTCCTAATATCCCAGTTCCCCTTTCGTATTATTTTTATCCTACCTGCCAAATTCAGGCTCTGCATGAACGTATAGAAGCCTTATATCTCTGATGAAATTGTGCTTGTGCTAAAGATTTCTTGCCAGCACACCTCCAAAAAGAATAAGTCTAGTACTAAATGATAATCTTATGAAGAGGGTATTGGGGTCTTGGTCATCTTTGTATTCCCACTACAGTTGTGCCTTACACAACTAGATGTCTGAACCAAAACAAAGTAAAGCACCAAACACACAATACGCATAACAACAACAGTGCCAACAGCACTACTTGAACAAACAAATAAAATTAAGCTTAATGCAGTCATTTTCAGTAGTATACCAAATGGTCTCTCCCTCAAGAATCTTTCTTGTTTGCTTTCTTACTTTCTTTCTTCCTATTGTTTTAAAAGACACATATCTGAAACATCCACAAGGATGAAAATTGCCATGAGTAGCCCGGGAACAAAATGCCATGATTGGTTCACTGGAAAAAACTATAGGGCTCCAGTTGGGATTTATAGATGACAGAGTAAGAAAGCACAGGTGCAGAGAGATATCAGGAGCAGGAGGAAGTGAGTACTTTGCAGTGGCCAGAAATTAGGAAAGGCAAGGCGACAGCCCGCGACAAGTACCCTAACTGTTGAGCAGGTGGCAAGCTTTAGGAGACATGGGAGGGAAGACTCAGATGGCGCTGTGAACCTGCAGAGTGTAATCTCTGAAGACCCAGGTGTAGTGATGTCTGTCTGCAGTGGCAAACGCCCACCTGCATCTTCTTCACTCGTGAAGGTGTTAGCGTGCTGTTCCGGAAGCTGTCTCCTGGGTGCTGTCTCCTGGGAGAGACTGAAGGCACTTCCTTCCATATGGCTCAGCGGTGATGGCCCTGTGTCATTCATTTCTCTGTTCTTCCCCATCTACATATCCCACTTCCTCCAGGGAGCTAGCACGGATATTGAAACCACTTGGGGGTGTCATGCAGAATTAGGTTTTATTTTCATTTTAAGGAGGCAGGGTAATTTGTTATATATTTTATTTCAGATACATTACTCAACTCTAATGGAAAGGTGTTAGGTAAAATTTAATCTAAACTTCCTAGCTCCTAACAATTCCCGAAGAGACCTTTGGCTGATTTGTGCTCTGAAAATATGATGTCAAGAATGATATCCGACCCCCCCCCCCCACTTGGGTTCAGCGTCCAGTTAGTCTCTGGGGACCTTAACAAATCACATGTGTTGGAATAGGGAAGCAAGATGTATTTAAGCTATTTAATGCTTTTGGGTTTTTAAACAACGAACTGTTACCTCCTGAGATTTTAGTATGCATTTCTGAAATAGAAAAATAAATGTATATGTTCTGATTGTGAGAGTCTGCTGACATCTTAGCCCTGGCTCTGGCTGAGATGCTGGTTGAGTGAGCCAGTGGTGTGATCAGGTCAAGATGAGGTGTCCTGGAGTGGGGCAGAGGGATCTGTGTCAGAGAGTCAAGCCGTTGGCAGGACTTGATTTGGAGAGGAAAGTTGTAGCAGGACTTCCAAGTGTCTGCCTGTGTGACTAGGTAGAAAGTGGCAAAATTGACCAGTACAGGAAGTACCAGAGAAAGATGGAGTCAGTTTGGATTTTTTTGAAAGAAACATGCCTGTTCTAGTAATGTAGATTGGTCTTCTCGTTCAGTTTATTGTCATGATTTTATAACCACTTTTTCCTTTCTCCTCATTTCCTTGAATGTTACACTGTCCTATATAAATAGGCATTACCAGTACACACTAGTCAGTTGTAACTTTTGAAGTACTTTATGTAGAGGGACATGTTTTAAAAATGTGTTTTCTTTCTAAAATGGTTCACACCCTCTATTACCGAGGAGTGAAGGGGAAAGTACAGCCTGAGATGGGGTAAAATGTAAATTAGGTCCTCTCAAGTTTTGTGGTGTTTTGTTTTAAAACATATTGTTTCCCTTTCATCCCATTTTATTGGGCAGGAAACTGAAGCCAGAATGTTAACTTTCCCTAGGTCACACAGCTGAGTCCTGAATGGCCCTCTATTCTTAGGACCATCAGACTCTTGAGAGAGAAGTGATTGGGATCTAAATGTTAAAGTAGTTGGGTTATGTTCAGGAAATTTCTCCTGGTAGGGAGAGGGAATACTCTCAGGCTGATTTAAAAAAACAAACAAAAATGCCTTCCAGAAATCTCCGAAACGTGAAAGACTTCCCACTAGAATTTGAGTTATTTCAAGAGTATGCTGGTATGGGACAATGAAAAGCGATGGGATAATTCGTTAGTTTAGCCCGATACACTTTGAAAGGGCAACATTTAAAGGGCTAATTTGGAATTTGCTCAAGCAAATGAGGTGGAGACAGTTGTAGGCATTTCTAAGAAGACTACAAATAGCACTTAAGATGTTTTAGTTACCATTCTGGACATACATCCTTTGAATAGGGTTGCCCTTGTAACTGGACATGGGTGATTTGTGGAAGCACCAGGGAGACCTCTTCATAGCTTTGTTTCTATGAGCCGTGAATGTTTTAATGCTTTGCTGCTAAAATATAGCCAACTTTGTGAGGTGAGGAGCTTTATTGTTTCAATAGCTAGCCAAGTCCTGGGACCCAGGATAGGACAGCAGGGACCTATTAGAAATGATAGAACAGACTCAGGACCAAGCCCTGCTTCTTAGGATACTAATATCCTTGTGTTAGGGGGGGAAAACTTTTTTCACAATAACAGGTCATTGAAGTAATAGCACTGATCAGACAGCTGATCTGAGGGTTAAAGTATGTAACATATCCAACCACTTGGAAAATTATAAGAATTCTTCCAGTGTTGTGTGTTGCCATTATCATTGAACAAGGAGAGACAAAAACAGTAAGTTGTGTGGTTTGACAGCTGAGTCAGAGATATTCGTGTATTTAGAAATGCAACAGGGGCTGCTATCAGGTATTTAGGATATTTTGTATTTTTGCACAAAAAAATCAGCAACAGATATTTATAAATTGTTCCCAGCAAAGAACAGAGAAGTTCTCTGCCAGCTAAAGTCGTTGACTTTGACACAGTTGGGCCAGAGGACCATTAGCCCTGTGTGTTTCGGTCGTAACCCTGATGTCATAACTGACATTAGATGTAAGCAGAGTAATTGAATTGCACGATTTTCAGACTAGGAAGGACCTCAGAAATCATCTAGTCCAGTGGTTTTCAAACTTGATATTAGCAGCAGACCTTTTCCTTTAAAATGACACCTGAGGTGGAACTCCAACTGGTAAAACAGATAAGCCCCTAAAATCTTGATCATTTGGGGGAAAAGTTCTTCATTGCCTGCAGAATCCCTTGAAAGCACCTCAGGTGGCACGGTTTGAAAACCACTGATCTATCTAGTCCAACCCTTTCATTTTACAGATGAGCAAACTGAGGTCCAGAGAGGTTAAGTGGCTTGCCCAAGGTCACACAGCTAGTCGTGGAAGAGCCAGGACTAGATCTCAGGTCTCTTGATTCCCAGTCCAGTGCTCTTTCCACTACACCACCCTGCCGGTAAGGTAGGTGCTGTGTTAGCAATTATGTTCATAGCTGCTAGTAGCCTTCAGTATTTTCCAGCTGTTTTATGCTGGTAATGTGCATTGAATGTTGAAGTGTATTATTCAGAAATGTATGGGATATGAAAATACAGATTAGAATGATATAAATATATTCCAAGAAGATAAGTTGATAGCTAGAATGTTCCCTTTCACTTTTGAAAATTATTTTCAAGCAGTGCGTTTAGGTAATGTCTGAGATTCACTGAGCGTTTTAGTCTGATGATCGGTATGTATGGCGTCCATGTGTTTCAGACACGTACTCTGACAGGAGCAGCACTAAGACTTCCGGCTGCCACTCTTGCGAGGACCATGCCCTCCTGTCATTTCCAGTGTCGCCCAGGCTCCTGTCTCTAGAACAGTGCATCTTTCATCAGCACGTAGTGGGCGCATATTCATTTCACATTAAACCCTGCGGAGTTTCATTTCTTCGTGTGCTTGGGCCTTCTGTCTCTAAGTCCTCCATCCTTCTCAACCGGTGTCTATAAATTGTCACCAGGGCTCTACCCTAAAGGGACATGCAGGATGGTTGATGGCAGAATCTTTTTGCTCTAATCTCTGTATCTCAGTTGTTGGATTAGTTTCCACACAGATCCCTCTGGTATCACCAGACAGAGTGTCCTGGACGTTAGGAAACTAGGAAAAGTGTCCTAAAAGGCCTCTGTGCTGTTGTTACCAACCTAAAATCAAAAGGCATGTGGAAATCTACAGCTACTGTGACTCGGTAGAATTCTCATGGGGAAATTTCCCTGGGAAAATAGGTGTTATCACTGGTCTAAGGACAGAGTGCTGGTCTTGTGAGGAGAGCCAAATGCAAAGGAAACAATTAATTTAGGAGCTGTGATTTTAGTCAGTGTTGGATGTCGTTCATTCTTATCTTACTGAATACACTGAGTGGGTCTCTAAGAATAGAGATATATCCAGCCCCCAAATATTTGTTTAGCCCTATTTCTGTTTGAGACTCTAGGAGCAGTGATTAGTTATCAGGGCTTATTGGTAGACTGTATTCCTTCTGAAAGTCAAGTTCAAAGCTCTGTGTATCGCATCATGAAGTACAGTCAGGGTGTGCCCATCCTGCCCTGAGACCCGATGACAGGTCACATAAGAGAGCCAGCTCTCTGGGCAAGCTCCCTCCGCTTTAAGGGGGGCTTACTTCCAGGTAGCTGTTTATGACTGCTGATGAATTATCTTGGTGACAAAGGTAATGTCATCTTCCCAGACATTGCAGTCCAATACCATTGCCACACGTGGCGATTGAGTGCCCGAAATGTGGCTACTTCTAATGAAGGACTGAATTTTAAACTTAATATTAATTAGCTTACAGTTAAAGTCAAACAGCTGCATATAGCTATTGTATTGGGCAACACATCTCTTAGATGCTCTGACATGAAAGTCAGATGCCAAGTTGGATAATTAGGCTCCCCTGAAGAATTCATCAGGAGAGTGATGCCATACTGCCTTGATGAATCTTCACCAAAGACAGTTCAGTTTTAGGCTAATTTGTTTGAAATCAGGTACTCTTTTTTGAAGGAGAATGTTAACCTGAGAGGGAGGTTGGGTTTCCTCTTACTTGTGATTGAGCCACGTGAGCGTCGACTGAAAAGCTATTTACTGATTTGATGAGGAGTAGACTCATTTTCTCATCTGTGCAGTCTTGTGATTACTTAGGCCTCACTATGGATTTCAGTGTATTCCCATAGGTCTTCTGGGAAGCCGAGTTTAGAAAGTTTCTGGCCAATAAAGAAGTATTCTGTTTATATTATAAGTTCAAATGTGAGTATCTGAACTATGCTGGCTTCTGAGTAACATGACGCAACTCTTTTCTTCCCCCTTTAGAACCAAAGAAAATGGCTTTGACAGAGAGCCTTTGCACTCAGAACATCCAAGCAAGCGACCATGCACTATTAGCCCAGGCCAGCGGTACAGTCCAAATAACGGCTTGTCCTACCAGCCCAATGGCCTGCCTCACCCCACCCCACCTCCACCTCAGCATTACCGTTTGGATGATATGGCCATTGCCCACCACTACAGGGACTCCTATCGACACCCCAGCCACAGGGACCTCAGGGACAGAAACAGACCTATGGGTAAGACTGAAGGATCTGTTCACTTCTTATGGGATTGGATGCTTAAAGACTCACGTCATTACTTCTCAACTGAACTTGAGGCTTGAAGTCTGTGCTGGGGTAAAAATTCTCCTTTCTTTATATTGTCTTCTTTATGAGAACACTTGGTTAGTATTAATATGTTCTTTAACAACTGTGCTTTCTCTCTCAATTACTTATAGTCTTCCTGACACTAGGCTAATTTTTTTTATTTTTTTGTAAGGGGGAATCTACATTAATAATAGGGGTGCCTGGGTGGCTCAGTCAGTTAAGTGTTGACCTTGACTCAGGTCATGATCTTGCAGTTCGTGGATTTGAGTCCCGTGTCAGGCTCTGTGCTGACAGCTCAACCTGGAGCCTGCTTCGGGTTCTGTCTTCCTCTCTCTCTGCCCACCCCTCCCCCCCGCCACTCATGGGCATGCACAGCGTGCTGTCTCTGTCTCTCTCTCTCAAAAGTAAACATTAAAAAATTTTTTTCAGTTATTATAAAGTCCTCAATAAATGCAAAGCGAATTTTTAGTTTAACATTAGAGATTTCATATGCAGGCCTGTCTGCCACAGATATTTTTTTAAATGTTAAAATGTTTCTTTTCATTGTGCTTTTACTTCAGATAGTCTCAGAGTTCGGTTTGATTTTTTTCCCAGTCTGTGTGATATTCTGTGTTTGAAAAATAGGACATAGTATGATGTCTCTGGCTTAAACCAACAGGTGTTCTTTGAGCAATGATTTGGTACTTTTTTCATCTGAAAGTGACAGTGATTGAATTTAGTATTGACAGTTTTGTGTCATAGATCAAAGTACCAAAGAAAGAATGAGTTTGGGGAAATATATGCTCCATTCGCCTGTGTTCATTCCTTCTTTACATAAAACTATTGAAGTGAAGTGTTTAGGAGACATTGCCTTCTAAAGAGCAAGTGTCCGCCATGACAAATAAGGGGGAAGATGACCAAGGTAAGATTTGACACACGGCGTCAGACCTCTGTTCCTGGGCTCTTGTAATTCTTATTTTGGTGAATCGAGCTATTTATAAACTGAGAGCAACAGTCAGTCCTTTCTCCCTTTTCCATCTCCTGTGTCCACACCAAATGCCAGCGGGACTTCCTTAGTCAGCTAACTGCTGACGAAACTTCCTGACGTGGTGGACTTGGTGGACAGGATAGAGGAAACAGCAAGGGATGAAGTCTAAGTGGGAAACCAGAACACAGAGCTGAGGACGCAGAACTGAGGGCAACACAGCCAGCCAGTTACCCGCTGCTCGAATAGCAGAGACAGTGTGTTAACCACAGACAGAGACAGCGCGATGAGCAAAAGTTAATATCCAGTTTCTCACCAGGCTGCTGGTAAGTAGGGCTGCCACCTTAGGTTCTTTTCAGCTTTCTGCAAAACTTAAGCCTCCAGAATGTTCAGAAAGTAGAAAGGGAGGGTCACGGTGAGAGGAGGGGCAGTCGAGGCCCTGGTTGTGAGATAGAAAACCAGCAGTTCTGCTGCCCCACAGCAGCCACTTCTGCATTTACCTAGTGCGTCCGACAAATGGCTGAGCAAATAGTTCTGCTTTCGTAGTAGCCCACCTGCCTAATGTTCTCTTAGGTACCATTTCCGAAGAGCTTTCAAAAATGGCTGTGTTGTTTCTCAATCTGGATCAGTATTTTGACTCCCAAATCAAATGTGGTAACGACCTCCTTCTAAGCAAAGGCCTATTCATTTATTTAGGACTTCATGCCCCCAAATCATAACTGCTCATTTTTAAATAAAAGTGGAGTCACCAGTTCATCGTGAGACCAATTCGAGAGAATCCCACTCTTGTAGGTGTTAAG
Source organism: Paguma larvata (assembly GCA_030068075.1). Classification (NCBI taxonomy): domain Eukaryota; kingdom Metazoa; phylum Chordata; class Mammalia; order Carnivora; family Viverridae; genus Paguma; species Paguma larvata. Next base: position 37,471,889 of record CM057838.1, on the reverse strand, counting down.
AAATGGCTCTTTCTTAGGCAGCAAATGGTATTTTATAAAATATTAGTTCCAGTGCACTATATAGTAATCAGCACAGAAGTAATTACGCTTATGTGCAATGATTATGTTTTTGTCTGGTAGTATAAAATATTCTTTTATGAATATATAAATTCATAAATTTATGAATTATATCTGTACCCACTGGTTTTATGTGATTTTTCTTCAGACCACGTTCCTTACCTTTTAATTATATTAGCTTATAAAACTAATAGTGCTAATCTCTATAAATATGTGCAACTACTTCACCATCCCTAAAGTCTGGCAGAGTTTAGTGTGTTAAGTTAATGTAAAATAAAATCTTGGTGTATGAGTAACAAATGATGGTGTTACATCAGGCTTCCATTTTGAGAATATAAAAATTGTCATGAAGGTATACTTGGTCTGGTATGACTTATAAATGCCTAGTATGTAGAAACATGTACTCACTAGAATCTTTTAATTAGTAAAATGCCTTTACAAGCAGCATTAGTTTATAAGTAAACTTAGAGTTTTAGTCTAGTTAGCTAAAATCTTCTAAACTGTAAGAACCAGTTAGAATTCAACATTATTGTCAAATTGCCCACAAATGAAAACGTGCTCTTTAATGATTATGAGCTATTTTCCCATAGTATATCCCTCTGGTATTATGAATATAAATAAAAGCTGTGGTAATGAATATTTAAATATCTGAAACGAAGAAATTAATAAATTTAAAATTTTGAATTATCTTAGTTTTTCCTTTTTAAAGATGTGATTCTATCCAACAAATGACCTTCAGAGTTCAGAAGCAACAAATGATATATTTTCTCACCAAGTACTTGGGCTCAAACACGTTTCTAATGTACATTTTTTAAAATGAGATGAAGCTTAGGTATTCTATAAATTTTGGAATCTCATTAGCCACAGACATCTTGTTGCTCATTAATATTACTCCAGATGTCAGAGATTGTATCATCATTTCTTTAGATCTGCTGAATTTTTGAAAAATTTTTTTAAATGTTTATTTTTTGGAGAGAGCACATGCGTGCGTGCTCAAGCGGGGGGGACGGGGGGCAGAGAGAGAGAAGGGGACAGAGGATCCAAAGTGGTCTCTTCACTAACAGCAGCGAGTCCAATGCAGGGCTTGAACTCCTGAACTGTGAGATCAGGACCTGAGCCGAAGGTGGCCATTAAACCAACTGTGCCACCCTAAGCACCCTTGAATTTTTGAAACTTTTGAGACCTCTGGAGTTCTTGGTCCTTAAAAGCAAATAGTAAGATGCTTCCATTGTGAAAGTCAATGCCATATTTATATCTTCATCACTCTCTGGTTGTTTTCTGTGATGACTCATTCAATGGTAATGTTTTTTTTTTTTTTCCCAAAAACACAAGCAACAAATAAGTCAACAAAAATTACATATTTGCAAACATTTCAACTTGAAATAGTCACAACAAACAGAGTAATAACTAAATATTACTTTCCCCCAATGTCTTTTCTATTATGCAAATTATTAACACATATTTGCAATTTTACTTTTTTACCAATAGGTGGCATTGACATTTTTAACTTTAAAAATGAATCTCCGAACAAGCTCTAATTAGACAAGAATGATGTGAAGTGTTTTATATTTAGCTCTTTATTAAATTGGAGAAAGTACTGGCATGTATTTGTTCACTTCTATTAGCTGTAAATTAAATCGCATTTCATGGTTGGCTAAAAGAAGTCATGTGACTCATCATCTTTATTTGTCTAACCCAGGTAAAAGAGGGGACTTCTTACCACTCCGATTTCACAGAAAGTGAAGTGCAAATATCTCTTTATTTTTATTGTCCTTTAACTCCTACACAGTGCCCTCTTGAGAAGGAGCCGAGGTGCCCAGGAGCCCAAACCATGCCACACTTCATTTGCTATTCAGAGTAACAGTGTGTGAAGTACCGACCAAAAAGATTATTTAAAAAATTATTAAATTTAATAATTTAAAATGGAAAATACTGCCATAGTCCAATGCCTTTCCTTTTGTAGTGGACAATAAGCTCTTTCATCCATGATGGATTTGTAGGAGAAGCAACATGTTTCCGGGTGTCTCCCCGCCATCCTCTCAGTGAGACACATTTATTTTTCATTTTGATGAACCCCCTCACTAATTGCTCATGTTCATTGCTGTTGTTGCTTACTTGGTACACATTTCCAAGTTACTTTTTTGGGCTGTACCTTAACTGTGATTTTAAGGAGCACTAATACTTACCGCTAGGGATTACAAATTGAGATTTTCAGCTTCTTGGCTTGGATGCAAAATATTTGTCCAAAATTATATCTGGTGTGTTGAATTTTTTTCATAAATGGTGTCCAATTTATTTCTTTTTTTTTAATGTTTTGGTAAATTAAGTGAGGATGCATTGCTTTCACATTGTGCAAGCCTTGTCTTCACAGCCCAATTTCATCATGGAGGCATATGCAGCAGGATTGTGTTCCTTTGGCCATGCTGAAATGTGGAGAAATTTTACCATGCTTGTTTTAGAAAAGCATAACCCTGTCCATGTAAAGTGATGTAGGCTGTCTTTATTTTTAATGCTAGGAAGCTACACTTTGAAACTACTTAATGTCTGCTTGTGGATTCTTGTATTTGTTAAGAGGATATAGTTATATTTTCACTTTGGGGACATCATGTGGCTAATGGACTCAGCGCTTGGTGTCACTTTACTCTGCATTTCTTCATATGTAAAAGAGAGCGTTCTGACCAGATGACACCTAAAATTCCTCTTAGTTTTAACATTTTATCATTCAGTGAAGAGCCCATTAGGTAATTGTGAATCTGAGTATGACTTATGTCTCCATTCAACATTGAATATATTTTCACATCATTTAGTTTAGTCTTTGCTAAGTGCCTGTGTGCATATGGATTATGTCCCGAATGCTTTAGGGTGATTCAGCCTTCTTCTCTACGTTCTTAGGGTTGCATGGCACACGTCAAGAAGAAATGATTGATCACAGACTAACAGACAGAGAATGGGCAGAGGAATGGAAACATCTTGACCATGTAAGATGTCGGTAATCATTTAGGTTAAAATATGTTTTGAAAAGAACCGGAGTGAAGTTCTATGATAAAATAGGAATGTTGGGGATGCTTCAAGGGTATTGTGTTTTATGCTATCGTTGAAAAACATAATGAGTGGGAATATTTGAAATAAAATCTAGGATTCGATTTCTACACTGATATGAAAGGCACTAACGTAAGAGAGATGTGAGGTCGTGGAAAGGAGTCCTCAAAGCCAGATCAGTGGGTTCCTGTTTTATTGCAAACGGGTCATTTAGTTTATACAGTAATGGGATTAGTATTTGGAAGTTGGCTGTGTGCCTTCAGCTGAAATCTGTGTCATGAGTCATGTTCACGCCTCCCACGTTTCACTCTCATTCCCATTGAGTTTACTCATCTGTTGGGTCTCCATTTCAAATCTGACCTTTGAAAATACTAGACCGAAGCCTTCAGGAATAAAATCACATCTTTCATCATCCTAAAATAGTTTGTTTCGCTGCCCACCAGAGTCTTTACGTTGTGGTGATTGCTGTGTTCTTCCCTTTGCCCCGTTCCTAACGCAGCTGTTAAACTGCATAATGGACATGGTGGAGAAAACGCGCCGATCGCTCACTGTACTAAGGCGATGTCAGGAAGCAGACCGGGAGGAGCTGAATTACTGGATCCGGCGCTACAGCGACGCCGAGGACTTGAAAAAGGGTGGCGGCGGCAGCAGCAGTCATTCCAGGCAGCAGAGTCCTGTCAACCCAGACCCAGTCGCATTAGGTATCTCTTCTTTGGATGGACATACCGAACAGACACTTCTTACTGTCTTAATGCTGATTTCATGTTTAATCTGTCTTTTCAAAAATGAAGGATACGCAAGGCATTCTAGAACGATCAACACTTGACATCCCCAGATAGGCCTCATCTCTCCGTTAGGAAGCCGGGCTCACATTGGCTCATACAGAGCGGGTCACAAAACTTAACCTCCTTTTCCAGGGTCCTGTTGGGCTTAGGGCAGGGCTTCAAAACTAGACCAGCAGGTCATCTGCATCCCTCACACGTGTGCCTCTTCATAATACAGCTCTTTGGACCCTGTCTCCAATCTGCAAGAACAGAATCTCAGGGAGTGGGCCCCAGGACTCTGTACCTTCCAGTAAGCTCTCCAGCGCCCTGAATTCTGCGGCTTCACACAGTATTTGAGATATATGGTGTCTGATTTTTAATTCAAGACACAGCCTCTAAGACAACCTTGTTTTCTAGCTGTATCTTTTACTCTATTTTAATAAAATACATAACCAGGAAGAGAGACCTATTGGTTCTGTAGTTTCCCCACCGCCACTTGCAAATTAGTGATGAAGGTAGCACTGTCGTCCAGGGCCTTGACCTTGACTTTAGCTCATGTAAATTCTTTATCAATTCATGTTCTATATAGGACTATCAATATAGTCGTGCTTTGAAAGTTGAATACTTAATATGTGGCCATATTTTATATTAATATATGAGTACTGTTGGGCTCATAAATAGAATATCATCACAAATATATGGAAAGAAATCCTGAAGCTGGGAGAATTTTGAGTGGACTGTGAACTTCTGCCTTACAATTAATAACAAGATGTCACCATTTACACTGCTGGCCACTACACATGTGTTCCATCCAAGTAAACTTAGTGGTGATGGATGTGTGTTGATCCGTGTTCTGTCATTTCATTTCTTACTTGCTTAACCCCACACCTGTCAGCTAACTCAGGTTAGGGCCCAGGCCGTGCCACAGACAAAACTAATTACATCCATGTGCTGATCAAGCTCATGACTTTGGCCTCATTATTGCCCATGGCTGATTGTCAAAACTTAGGAACTTGTATATAGTGGCTGTGGATCATAGTATCTTTTTTGTTAAAATCATTCCTAGGCAGTAAAGTGTCCTTTATGCTTAGGTTTGTGGATTGCTGCTGATGGCTGAATGCTAGATACATATTACCGTAATAAGTATTATATTAAGAAAGATGAATAGATGCCTATTACCGTAATAAGTATTATATTAAGAAAGACTCCAAGTCACTTACTTTACCCTCTGGGCATTATTCTAAAGTGTGTTTTATTTTTTAATTTTTTTTAATGTTTATTTAATTTTAAGAGACAGAAAGAGAGAGAGACACAAGTAGGGGAGTGCAAGTAGGGGAGGGGCAGAGAGAGAGGGAAACACAGAATCCAAAGCAGGTTCCAGGCTCTGAGTTCTCAGTACAGAACCTGACGCGGGGCTCGAACTCAAACCACAAGATCCTGACCTGAGTTGCGGTTGGACGCTTAACCGAGTGAGCTACCCAGGCGCCCCTAAAGTATGTTTTAAAGACAAATGTGCATTTATTAGGTTTTGTTAAGGCAAGCAATGAAAATAGGTTTAACTTTAATTTGAACCAACGATGGTCCACATAAAACTGTTTAGCTGAGGAAACATCCTGGTTTTCTTTTCCTTATTATGAACAAAAATTGGTTAATCATGATAGATCTTTTCAGGACAAATAAGGAAGGTATTTGTAACCATCCAGTGTAGGCAAACATTTAGAACCTTAAACTAAATACAATTTTAGGGGTAGAGGTGTTCAGTTTAACATGCTTTATTGAACAGATCTGTTGAGTCAGTACTTACTTCTTGAATGTTTGTTGTGTGTCAAGCATTGTGGTAGGGAACGGGATAAAGGAAAAGAATCCTTCTTTCCTTCCCTTGAGGAACTTTCAGTCTTTTGAAAAGACAGGCAAGGCCATAGCTGGTGGCCTGTCAGACGGCCACTTCAGTTCAGTCCCCTGAACTGACAAGATTAGTATTATCTGCTGCCTACTGTAAAAGAGAAAGTTCAGAAACTGATAGGACTTCATGCCGAAGTGTGTTACTTTCAGCACACAGAATCTAGAACACATTAGATTGTCACCACTGTTGCAGACATATTCTGGTGATGCAAGTGTATTATTTTCTGGGAAGATGGGTTTAGTTTCCCTGCTAATTAAAAGAATAAAGTTGGTTTTAAAGCTTCTTAGGAGTACACAAATTAAATTATTTCCCATGATGCTTCATGAACTCCTAGTTTTCATAAGACGAGGTTTGCTTTGGCATTAAGTTTTTATAGATGGTATTATTCAAAGACTACAAGCATTTCCTTTCTTTGTTTGGACTCTCTTTCTTTTAACAGTCATGTTCCTTAGGGACATAGAACCCTAGATTGCCTTTCAGGAAACCGGCACAACTTTGGAGGTAACTTGTCAAGAGCCACACGACGTGCAAGCTTAAGCATCCCACATGTTATTTCATTGTGCGTCCTTTCTTGGCCTTGAAGCCTTTCAGTTTTGTTTCGTGGGGCTGGGCCATGGCTCTGAGTCGGCCGGTGGTTTGTAAACACGGACCTGGGCACTCACATTAAGCGCTTTCTAAGGTTCTCTCCTCGGTTTTAGAGTTGAACGTATTGATGTGTAAAGGAAGGATCGGAGATTACTGGCTGAGGAGTCTGTTTTCTGCCTCCGGAACGTGCGTAGTGGGGTATGTGTGTGTGTAGATAAGAGCTGTGGATGTGTCTGTATCTTTCTGTGCTCGTGGGTTTCCATATCCTACAGTTACAGTTCACGTGTTTCTTTTAGACCGATTTTCTCAATTCTGCTCCTGCTGCTAAGGTCAAACGAGACCTGCAGAACTTCAGAATAATAATATAGGAGATATCTTAGTTCCAGATATTTCCTTGGTTACCTCCCTAACTTGGAAACACTGGCAGTGTTTAGTCACACACACGTTCTGAGCATTTTTAAACTGCATTTGGGGACTCAACAGAGAACATAACTCCCATGACCGCTGTGTTATACTTATTAAACTGACTCCCATTCTCACTTTTGAAATACATCCATAGTGTTAAGTCAGTGTAAGGGATTAGTAAGAGAGCATGATTAATCTATTACTAATTAAATTTTGGGAGTTTTCCCCAGATATTACATAAAGGCCATTTTGAATAGCCTCTTGAACAGTTTAAAAATTGAGTACATACTGAACCCATGATGCTATTTCTACTCTTTAAGTCCAAAACAGGTTGATATCTTGAACGACTCTTTAAAATAATTGATTTTTCCTTGAGATTTAGATTCGTACTATTTTTATTGTTAACTCTTCACTTTCCAGGAAAAACTCCAAATACTCAAGTACTCAAGTTAGAAAGCTAATTCTTAACACAGTTGTCTCTGTTTTAAAGTATGACTTGTTCTTCATTTGAGTTGTATTATATTGTGAGTTTCACTGAAGAGCAAGTTAATGCTCTCAGAAGCGATGGATACAATCACTGAAATAGAATTGCTTTTGTACATGCAGGTAGGTGGCTGCGGGTTAGCACGTCCGGGGCTCCCTCAGTGTTTACCTGGGACCCTCTGCTGCTGCCTTTCTCCACCTGTGTCTCCCCCACCCCCTTTCCCTCAGGGTGCTATCGTATCGCTCTCTCGGCTCCTGACGTTTGATTTCCTTTAAATTTCTTTTTACTGCCTGTGGACTGTTGTAGAATCTTTCTACAACTCATCTTATATTTGTATGCCTTCCCTCTGTGTTTCTCAAGAAGTTATTTATACCATTAGAATTAAAAGAAGTAGCAATGATGGACTAATGTCAGAGCCTGAGGCACATATCTTTGAAATAGGAATATGTATTTTCCCTGTGTGTGTGTGCGTGTGTGTGTGTGTTTTGGATGTGTGAATGTTGTGATAACAGTGTATGCGGTTTTGAAAATACCTTCATGTATGTTTTGGTGAGGGTTTAACTCTTGCCAAAATGGGAAATGTCAGAAAGAGGTTTTTGTGTTTTTTAATTGGAATGAAAAGTCAAGTTGATCATTCATAAAAAGCTCAGAAATTCCAAGTTTGGCAAATCGATACCACCCTCACCTCAAGTAGATTGGTAGGGAAATTGGTACTTTAAAATTCCACTGGTCAGCAAACTTTATGATTGTCATATAATTGAATTGTAGAATTTCTCATTACTGTCGAAAACCTCAGGAAATCTAGGGTGAGGGTTGAAAGCAGATTGTTTGGATTTGAGCTTTTATTCCCCTCCTTCCTAGTTTTGTCACCTTTGGCAAGTAACTCTCTGTGCCTCACTTTCCTCATCTATAAAATGGGCATGTATTAAATGAGTTAATAGGTATAAGTCATACAGTGCCCGGCCCGTAGTAGATGTGAGAAAAAGTAGTAGCTGTTATTATTTCTAGCATGTAATCTCAAAAAGTACTTTACTTAGTCTCACAAAGTCCACCTATTCATGGAAACATATGGTATCTGTCTTTTTCTGATTGACTTATTTCACTTAACATAATACCCTCCAGTTCCATCCATGTTGCTACACATGGCCAGATTTCATTTTTTCTCATTGCCACATAGTAGTCCATTGTATATATGTACCACATCTTCTTTATCCACTCGTCAGTTGATGGGCACTTGGTTTCTTTCCATGATTTGGCTATTGAGACTAAGCAAAAACCAGGGGGAGGGGAAGCGGGGAAAGAAAAAAAAGACACAGAGAGGGAGGGAGATAAAACATAAGAGACTCTCAAAGACTAAGAACTAACTGAGGGTGAGGGGGATGGGGGGGAGAGGGGGTGATGGGCATTAAAAAAGGGCACATGTTGGGATGAACACTGGGTGTTTTATGTAAACCAATGTGAAAATAAACTATTATAAATGAAAAAAAAAAGTACTTTAAAGGATAGTGGTGGCACAGTGTTTTTGCTTTGTAAGCAGGATTATAAAATTAGAGTAGATTCTTAGGTATTTTTTCATTCTGAAAATGTCTCCAATTTTTAAGTGGCTGCTTTATTTAACAGGCAGAAAAAGTAGAAAAGGGGAACTCTGTTTTAAACTCAGTAAATACTGTTGTACCTTTGAGACCCTAGTTCATAATACAAGGCTATAGAAAAATAGTTTGCTCCCAACTAAAGAAATATATCATTTCTTACTATCAGATTATAAAAACCACAAACACGTCAATCAGAGTATATCTGCATATAAAAGTTTAGTGTTTTATACACTTATCTTGATTCCTTTAAATCACACCATGAAATTCATTTCAACACCATTCAGCTGAGCTCCTAAGGAAAGTGCCTACTGTATTTAAGTGTGTTGGGTTAAAAAAGATGGGAGTATTCGTTAAATATTTGCATCTTTTAAAAACAAGAAAAGCTGATTGCCTCCTCGAGCACGAGGTATTTTTATTGTCAAAAAAGAAAAAATCCTAGTGGAGTTCTGGCTTCTAGGTTTGGTTTTGGCCTTCTGAAACATAATACTGAAGTTTCTGAATTTATTATCCTTAAAAATAGTAAGTAGAATTTGTAAAGATGAACTTACTTTCACCTGCCCTTTCCTTTGATGGTTTTTGTGATCGATATCATCATGATCCCAGCCTCGTTCTGCCCACTACAGGATGAAGGCCATCCCTAGGTGCTGCCAAGTTTTGAGCCTTGCTGTCCTGGGTCAGATGAGGTCCCATTGGTTCTCCAAAGGCTGTCAGCTCACCCCTTCATATATATTGATGGCGGCCCTTGATGTTTCTAGTACCCAATGGTCTCCATTCTTTCGTAAGTGTAGTGCATCTTCCATCTCATACATCGTGGACTGCTTTCTCTGTTCTTCCACGTTTCTGGTAACAACTCTCGTACCTTGACGCAGTCTCCTCTTTTCATAGATGTGTTGCCTTCCAGAGGCTTCTCCTCTTCTCCTCTCGCCTCCAAGCATTTTGCTTCCCAAAGCAAGCCATACTGATTTAGGGCTTTTTACAATTTTGCAGTCTTTCAGTAGTTACGTATGTATATGTTTCACATTTTAAACCATCTCTTACAGGCTCTCTGTCTTTGTTTCTATGACTATATTTTGCTACTTTTCTCCATTTTATAGCAACTGATATTTAATAGGTGGTTAATATTTAATGGTTTAAAAATTAGCTTCTTTAAAATCTGGGCCTTAAAAACTTAAGGTATTTTGCATAGGTTCGTCTACAGCAATCAATATTTTATACGAAGAAGTCCTGGGAGAGAAGTTGTCTCTTGTCATATGGAGCAACTTCAGGATTTTTTTTATGTCTTTTGGGTTTTTAAAAATGTTTATTTATTTATTTTGAGAGAGAGAGAGAGAGAACTTGTACGAGTGGAGGAGGGACAGAGAGAGAAGGAGAGAGAGAATCCCAAGCAGGGTCCATGCTGTCAGCACAGAGCCTGATGCAGGGCTTGATCTCACAAACCGTGGGATCATGACCTGAGCTAAAATCAAGAGTCAGACACTTAACTGACTGAGCCACCCGGATACCCCTGGATTTTTTGTTTGTTTGTTTTTCAAACTCAGTGTAGCCTATATAGACAGTTATTGCTGCTACTTCAACAGAAGATAGTGCATTTATTAGTCATTCGGTTTCTGTAGTGACTGTAGTATTCATCAGCATGACAAAAATAAATCTGAGGAGTACATCTACTGATCATTTCATTCATTTAGTTGGTAGGCCTGATGTTTAGCTAGGACACAGTAACTTAAAACTGGAGAGGATATCTTAAAGTATGTATATATATGTAAATATATATATATTTGTCTATTTTATAAGAAGAATAAATATATATATTTGTCTATTTTATAAGAAGAATTTATTTGCTTTAGATTCTTCTCTTATTTTGCAAAGAAATTCTTTAAGGAGGTAGAGTGGGATTAAGAAAACTTTAGCTTGGTTGGCTTTAGTGTTTCTATCAGGTGTCAAGGTCAGGTGCAGTGTAAGTTTATATGGCACTGCGAATTTTAGGGAGATATAGCCACGGTGAAATACTGCACAGCTTTCCAGTGTGGTATATGGACCCTCGCAGTCTCTACTGTATGACACCTAGGAAGTTGGCACATAATTAAGCCTTATACATTATCTTTGAGTAGATTTCGGGGCTATAAACATTCATGAGTTTTAAATAAAGTTTGTCAAAGTATCATGTAAGAAATTTGAGGACTTTCCAACAAGGAATAAGACAGTGAATTACTAACTACGTAAATAACTTCTATCCCCAACTGACATATACTCAGGTAATAAAAAATTACTGTTGTATATTGCTTAATCCAAGTCTATTCAGAGTTTTTTTGTTTTTCTTTTGTAAGTTTTGTGCTATATGGATGGGCTGGGAGAAAAAAATTTTAAGGTGCTTTTTTTTCACCTTAATTCTTGATGAGGTAATAAGTATCCATTCTTACTGGACAGCCTACTAAATAATAGTATCAGTGATAATAATACTGAAGCTAATGGCATGTAATGTCAAATGAGAGTTCGGGATGTGCGGTGCCCGGCATGCAGTAGGAAGTATCTCATTCAGCCTCCGTAGCAGTGCACTAAAGTGTTGTATTAGTGTCCCCACTTTATCGATGTGGTGACTGAGACCTGGAGAAACTAGCTTGTTCAATGTCACCCGCCTAGTAGGTGGCAAAGCCAAGATTCAACTTCACTGGGCTCTGGGACAAATTATTTTCGGCCTGTGCTCTCTGGGGCCGGTAATTAGTATCTTTCATGCATGGCCTTCGGATAACCTAACATTACCTTTCCTGTTCCCTGTAATAACGATTGGCCGTTTATTAAAAAAAATATAATTTTTATAAAGCTGTTGATCTTTTCTTAATCCAATAATTGGAAAACACTTTTTTTTTTTTGCTACTTTGGAGAAGGCATGATTTTTCTGTTTGTCTTAAGACTTGACATATCTATTCTTATCTAATAAATTATATTGAAGCCAAAGTCTAGTTCTAAAAATTGTCTTTAAAAGCTGCGTTAAGTTCGTCTCTGTTTCATTGGGTCACATGACTAAATGTGAACTTGATTACACTTTTATTTCTTCTGGAAATAGTTATAGTAGTGTGGAAGTTAATCTCGACAAATCTAACTGGCCATATCATACTGCCTTGAAGTTGTGTATGCTCCAAACAGTTTTATCTAGCTGTTTTAAGGATGAAAGTTACTTAAATAAAAACATTTTGGTTTTCATCATTTTCCTTATACAAATCAATGTGTGCATGAGAATGCGTGGGTATTCCAGTCCATCCGATTTTCAGGTAATCATGAAATCATAATGACAACTTTAAAAAAAATTATATATTTGGAATAATTTTAAATTTGAAGAAACATTGCAGAGATAATACAGTGAGTATCCAAATGCCCTTCATTAAGATATAATAAGCATTTGCTAATTCAGAATAGTTGGGGAAATCTTCAGTTTTAGCTGATAAATCTGTGTACCCTACAAGGTATCAAAATATTCAAATCTATTTAAGGCATTGAAATGTAAAATGATATGTACTTAGCTCAACTGATTGGGCTTTTCTGTTTCCTGTATTCTGTATTCTGCTACTTGACATTTCTTATAAATGTAGGGAAAATTTTAATTACTTGAAATTTATCATGGGTTGAACGATTGTTATATTTATAAAAGTTAAAGCGATTTCCCCCCCCAAGTCCCTAAATACTTAGGCTTTCAGGGAAAATTCAATGTGAAAGACATGTAGTACATATTTTAACTAAGGAAGACTATATATGCTTTATTTTCCAGCATATATAGGAAAATGTTAAAGGCGTCCTGCCATTTCCACGAGCATGTTATTTTGGAGGTTAGCGGTCCTACATCCATTTTATTATGATGTCTTCTCAAACTTTTAAAATTTGCCAAGTTCGATAAGCACAATTCATTTAAAGTGCAATGCCGTTTTCTTTTTCGGAAGGCATGTACTAAATACCTCTGCATGCATTCTAGATTCTTTCTTGCTTCCACATGTCAAACCCGTATGATCTATTTGTATGAAAATGTTTAGTGCTCAGCGAGATTTTTAAGAAGCGATTGTGAGAACTGGTTAGCCATGGAGTAGGGCTCACTATTTATTGAAAGGTGGTGGAATCAGAAGTACGTGAACCTTAACATTAGCCTGAGATTTGAGTTTCTAACTACCAATTTGACTCTTGAGAAGAAAACTACCAGACACTATTTATATTCCTTAACAAAATAAAGCATGCTTATAAATATTCCCACAGCGAGAGAGTTCCAGGAGCAGGGCCCTGAGACATCATATTGTATAATGAAATCACTGAAGTTGTTGAATTTCGAGCATCCAAGGCATTAGACCAGTGACCTTCTGTTTTCCTTGAGCTCTAATGACCGGCCTTGCTCTTTGTGTTTATTTTCTAGAAGGGAAATGCTCGGCCTTTTAAAATTATGCTTCTGTAGAGCAGCCAAGAGAACGGGCCTTGCCGGCTTCTACTGTGTGTAATGCCATAACGCGCTCACGGTGCTCTCTTCCCCCCCTCCCGCTTTGCATCCCTTTCCTAGATGCGCATCGGGAATTCCTTCACAGGCCTGCTTCTGGATACGTGCCAGAGGAGATCTGGAAGAAAGCTGGTAAGAACTGTTGAAAACACGAGTCTAGCGTTCTGGCAGCTGTGCGCAGTTGTTCATGCAGTGATGCGAGGAGCGACGAGGAGGGCCTTTCCCGCTAACCACAACAAAAACAAAACAGCCCCCCGCCACAAACCAAAATCTTAAAATCCTAATTAATATTCTTCAACCAGGCCTGATTAGAACATGGAATGGTTTTTATTTTGGTAGCATCTGTCGGTGCCATGTAATTGACCGTCTGGCAATATTTCTGTTAGAATCCTCTGTCTTCAGGTGCTATCATGGTTTCAGGCTGAAAGCGGGCATAAGAGGTCTAGGCTTACGTGTAGTTTATTCTAATGGAAAAAAAATTTTAGTGTTTTAGGAATCAAATTGCATACTTCTGTCTTTTCTCCTGATTTTTAAAAATTGAGATATAATTGACATGTCTCCTAAATTCTTAAGAATATCTCATCAAAACTAGTTGACTAGTGAGGTACTCTGAGATTTTTTTTTTTTTTTTTTGGTTAATGTTTTCTCATTTTTTGAGAGACAGAGCACAAGTGGGGGAGGGGCAGAGAGAGAGGGAGGCCCAGAATCCGAAGCAGAATCTGTGCTGTCAGCACAGAGCCCGGTGAAGGGCTCGAACCCACAAACTGCAAGATCATGACCTGAGCTGAAGTCGGACGCCTAACTGACTGAGCCACCCAGGCGCCCCAAGGCACTCTGAGATGTTATGATTATAATCAATATCTAAAATTGATCTTCTGTGCTAATTAATTAATTCAATGACCATAGCTAAATTATTTCCTGAGTTAAAGGACAAAGCCGCTGAACTGCTGTTCTTCCTTGTCATATGCACCATCAGATTTTCATTGAGAGATACTGCTCTACCTTTTGAGGCTGACTTCAAGTTCTCAGTGACACACTGACTTTAAAAAGTTCAGATCTGGCAGAATCTTGGTGGGCCACCAACACTATGAAAGTTCAGTCAAAACCTTGCAAAAACCGACTCAGGAGATAAAGCATAAACCTGTTTCAAGAGTTAATGATGTTGTGACAGACACATGCTGTGGCTTTGAGCTGCCATGACTCCAATAGTTTGACTTGAGAAACTGTCAAATGCTACTTCTGCAGAGGGTTAGATGGGTGCAGGGATAGGAACCCTCCTCAAGGAGAAATAGTCAAGGGAAGGGGTCTCTTTGGGTTGTGATTGACCCAGCTGTGTCTGTAGGTTTTTGCAGTTTGTTGACCGTGATCATTTGACTCTTGTCCAAGTATTTTTATAGAGTTCTCAAAGAAATACCTGTCTTTGTAAGAGTGATAAGGAGTGTCCAAATCTGATACTATTCTGAGCTTAGTAACTTAGACTGAGAACCAGAAAACTCTCTTGCATGTCTAGTATACAAATCAGATAGATTCTTCAGTTTCAAGGTTAAATATGTATGTTGCTCAGCTGCATAGTATGAGCAGTTTTATAGGATCACCTCCACGAAGATTTCTACATAGGTCATGGGATACTCCCAAGCTGTTAAAATGTGCCGAGTGTCACCTATCTGGAAAATGAATTGCTACATCTTCTTCTGGCCCCTTTTTCTTCCCCATTTTTAAGCTGTCAGTGCAACTTACTCCAATAAGAGACATAAAGAATTGCCATTTTGGACAGCAGAAAGCTGACATTTTATGTTGAGGGAGAAAGTTTTCCTCTGTATTTCCCTTATTTGTGTGTATTTAAGTTAAATCCTTGATAGTTCATAAAGAAAAATTGACAGTAAAGACTTGTGTAATCCAAATTCTTTTTCTGCGCTATTATCTGCTCAAGTCTTTGTTTGACTGCTATTAAGTGAGAGCAGATTTTTCTGAATATACCACCTTTGTTGGAAAGTCAACTTGAATAGCTGTGCACAAAGGAAGTCCTACCATGAGTGGTAAGCAATTGGAAGCAGATTCAAAACTGCGCCATATATTTTCCACGTAATCAGGTTTTTAAGAAAATTCGACATGTTGTAATCTATTGAGTCCCCGATTATTTTTCCTCACTGTTTTGTGAGTTTCTGAAACTAATTCTGGGTATACTTGACATGGTGGGGGCTTCGCAAGGAGAGAAAGAGTGATATTTCTATTGTGTCCATGTACTCTCTAAGAAGGGTTCAGCCTTATCAAACGAATGCCTAGAACATTCTTTAGATGTGCCTATATTCTATCTTAGGTTTTCCATCTCAAATATGATTTAGGAGTGATGTCGATTAAATTTGTGTTCTTCTCACAGTGGTATCCCTAATCTGCTGCATCGGAACAGTTTGGGATAGTTTGCTATGGATGGATGCTAATACTAAGGAGTATATTAAATCTCCGAAGTACGGGTGACAGTTTTATCTGGAAATCTTGAGCAACCGCTTATTATATTTATCTTTATAGGCTTCTTAAAAAGCATTTCTGGTGATCCCAGTGTCAAGGCACCCGGCATGATGAAAACACCGAGGGCAGAATGTGACATCTGCACTCAGCTTGTCACAATTTGAAAGCTTTTCCCCCCAAGATTCTAAAATGTGCTGGGGGCAAAATTTTTTTTAGAAGAAAACCTATAAAGTGTATCTTTGCAATCACAGTATTATACCTGTATGACAAAAGATAAGTAAATAAAAGAAAACGTAAAGCATTTGAAAAGTATCAAAGGAGCAGAGCTCTCAATTCAGTGTTGTACAACCAGTGCATCCTTTTTCACAGAAAATTATAATTGCAAAAAATATGTCCTGTGCATGAAAGTATATCATATAATATTTAGCACCATTTTATTCTGAAATGATCTGAGACTTGCAGAAAAGTTGCAGAAAACAGTGTAAAAAATTCCCTAATACCTTTTGCCCAGTTTTCCCCAGTTTACTGTATTGGCTTTTATGTCTTTCTTTTCCTCTTTTCTTGCTTCCCTTTTTCTGTTATACATATTTTTTGCCAACCATTTGAGAGGAAGTTGCATATGTGATGCCCTTTGACCCTTAAGATTTCAGCGTGTATTAACTGAGACCAAGGACATTCTCCTATATAACTATAATACGTACCAAAATCAAGACGTTAACAATATTTAACTCACAGACCCCATTCAAACTTCACATGTTGCCCCAGTAATAGTTTAACAGTGTATATATAACAATATGCATTTTTTAAATATTTGGGATCCTAACAAATGTAAAAGGTCTCTCATCAGTTTTCTCCTACAATTAGTATTTTTAAAAGCAGCAGCAAAAGCAACAGAACACACTGTAAAGGTATGAAAAGCCTTCATCAAATGGGGGGGGAAAATCTAACATAAAGATGGTTTTCAAATCACAACTGAGTGTTTTGCTCAGTATATTTCTTTTTCAAACGATCAGTGAATGTTTGCAGTTGGTAATAAATATTCAAGCACCTTGCAAATGTCCTACCAACTCTCTTTGCTGATCTGTATATGCCTGTGGGATTAGAATAGGAATGCATAATTTAAATATAAATTGCCTGATTTGCATACACAATTAGTCAAGCTACAGCTTTGATCGTAAGCAAAAATTATTGTCCTGTATTACCACTTAGATAGAATTTTAATTCACCTTGAATATTCAAACTAAATTAGACCCTGGCTGTATAGTTAGAAGGGCAGTACTTCCCTGGTCCCCCAGGTCGTTTATGATAGAGTCATAAAGGCATCTTTTCACCTCCTGGTGAAACTCTGTGCAGTGCTCTGTTTCTATCCAGATTTTAAATGGCATCTCTTAAAGCAACCAACAAAGGCTTAACATATTTTAGTTAATATTTCCAGGCTGGATCGTTCCCTTATATTTTAGTGTGTGGAAACATAGCAGAGAGTAAACTGCAAATGAAAGAACTTCAGATACAATGTTGGTAAAGTGACAGAGGCTACAGAAGTCACGACAGCTAATTACTAGTGGAGGGCTTTTGATGATTCTCGAGTCTTGGACTACGGACGTGTGAAATAAGCCACAGACATTTAAGAAATCAGAGGAATGTTTGCATCTCTTACATTTTTAATCTACAGTAAAACATTTTTATTAGGAATCTATGTTTTTAATTAAACAGAACATTTAATTAAGGTGCTTTTTAAGTGGGTGAAACAATTAAGTGCAAACACTTGAATGAAACATGTCATAATTAGTTTTAATAGAGTGTTAATTGGTACTAGGTTTGCCAAGTTAATAATTACTGCTTATTAAATTTTCAATTAATCATTGTCATTTTGCTTTGAATAAAGATGAAAATTAGATAAACTAATTTAGGGGGAGGATATTTTCCCTTGTTAATTAGAACAGTTAATTTTTTTAAATGGAAATTACTTGTTTTAGTTGTCAATCTCATATTGTACATTAGTCAGATCTCTGCACCCTTTCCACAGCCAAAAATAAAGAGCTAATTTGACACCTTGCAGGTTTCTAGGCAGGCCTGATTGTTTTGGCCTCTGGTAGGATTCAATTACATTTCTCTAGTGCAACAGTTGGTTATGCGAAGCTGTGCATGTATTTGACTGAATAGGTGGACAACGGCCTAGAATTTGGAAATGAGAAAATGACTTTTAAAAATCCCTGTCATTCAGTCTGTACAGACATATAGCCACATTAGTCAGGAAATGACTTAGGAAAAAGAAAAGGCGGCTCATCTGTTCCATCGTGGATTTTCCTTACAGGATCTACATTGACATAGTTGCCATGTGACTACCCTTTCCCTATTGTGCTGTGTGTTTTACCAGCAGAGTCGTTGTTGGCGCTTATATATGTAGATGTGTAAAGTCCACCCCCTTCTCCTTTTTCTCTGAAAGCTTTACTCACGCATTCCCTAGGTGCATATTACCCCATAGCATTGTGGCAAACCACCTTAATGTGTCTGAATTACCCAGACAGGTTTCTGTGGTCGTTTTGTCCTTTAACTCTCTGGTCAATAGGAGAGTCTCATAATCATTTCTGGAGGTACTAGTTGGGTAGAAAGGTGGTAGTGAAGCTATAATAGTTTAAAAAATATTCCCAGACATGCAAGTTAAAGGGGAAAAAAAAAATCTCACTCTTTGTTTTCCTAAACGGAATTACCCAGACAGGTTTCTTGTGGTCGTTGTGTCCTTTAACTCTCTGGTTAATAGGAGAGTCTCATAATCATTTCTGGAGGTACTAGTTGGGTAGAAAGGAGGTAGTGAAGCTATAATAGTTTAAAAAATATTCCCAGACATGCAAGTTAAAGGGCAAAAAGAAAAAATCTCACTCTTTGTTTTCCTAAACGAATTTCCAAAATCTCCCGGCTTTTTAGACAGCCAGGAGAACTGCCCAGTCACTGGGATGAGAGTCATGCCCATGCTCTAGAATTCTGTTTAACAGCGATCAGTATCCAAGGTCCCCTGCTAACAGGGAAATGTTCTCTTGTCCGGTGCGGCCTGCCCTGCACACAGAGGAGGCGGTCAACGAGGTGAAGCGCCAGGCGATGACCGAGCTGCAGAAGGCCGTGTCTGAGGCCGAGCGGAAAGCCCACGACATGATCACGACCGAGCGTGCCAAGATGGAGCGCACGGTGGCTGAGGCCAAGCGGCAGGCGGCAGAGGACGCGCTGGCCGTCATCAATCAGCAGGAAGATTCGAGCGAGGTGAGGTGCTGGGGGGAGCTTCCGAGGCAAGCAGACCGTTTCCGCTAATCTGAGCGCTCGGTTTTGATTCCAGGAGGTCACGAGTAAGAGCGGGTATTGACTTTTAGACAAACTAATCTTTGGGGCAAAATGAGAATAATTGGGGGGGGGTCCTGATACCTGTGGAATCCATCAAGAGCTAATCAAATGTTGTCTTTATTAAAGACCTAAAAGAACAACTCTGCCAAGAAAGGTTTTTAATATATTTGGTGGATAATAGATTCAAGTGAAATTCTCACAGCTTCTTAGCATTCCGCTATGGGCACGTGTGTGTGTGTGTGTGTGTGTGTGTGTGTCAGCGCACGCATGTGTGTGGGGTTCCTTCTAATACACAGGGTTTAATAGAGAGATCCTGTGCACATGTGTTCTCCAAAGACCTATGACATGACTGGGATCACAGCCACCCCCTTCACTGTTGGTCCTAAAATCCTGCATGAAAACAGCAGCTGCCTCAATTCAACATTTCTGAGGCATCTTCCGCTCAGTCTGTTTCTCCCCATTATTTGCAATAACCATTATGCGGGTCATTTCATAGCATAACATCGCAGTCATCGCGATATCATTTGGTATTATTTCAGCATATTACACACACCACACACGTAGCCCAAATGGCTCAAGGATCTGGGAAGTAACTAAAACACAGTACCTAACAATGCTTTTTAAAACAGAGCCTGTAAAATCAGAACGACCTAGTAATGCTTCTATTAATTAATCCAGCGCTACAATCCCCTGCCACCCCGAAGTAACTTCCGATAAAGGACTGTAGTGAGCTAGTCTCACCAAGCTGAACTAGCAAGAGCATAAACTGATAAATCAGTGGCCTACTACAATACATATCTATAATTTGTGAGGGAGAGTAAGAATTTAATTTGTACCAGGCTTCTCTGTAGATGAAAGACCCTGCGGGAATCACTCGATGCCCAGAGTTTCTATTTAATGTGTAGCAGATGAATAACAAGGGGACAAAAGGAATTGATTTTCAACATTTGAAAGTTTCTCAGGAAAAGAGGGACAAAGGGAAGTTTATCTACCCTTTAGCTGCTGACTTTTCCATTGTCGAATTAAGCTAGACATAAATTCAATTTTATTGGCATCTTGTGGCTAAGATATTTAAGGACCTTGTTTTGTGTTTTTAAAAAGATTTCTATTAACATCTTCTGGAGAGAATTTGTCCTCCATTTAAGTTAGTGATACCATGAAACACGGCTGTTGCCTTCCCTGAAACATCATCACTGTCACGAGGACACGTTAGGGTGGTTATGTTCGGTAGGAGTATTTTGTAGGCCACTAAATTCTAAAGGTAAATGTTTAAGAGAAAATTGAGAACTAAGTTTTTGTATTTGGCAAGTAATGATGCTGTATTCTTTTAGTATCTAAAAGCTTTGTACCTTTACTCCTAATACTTATCTAGAAAAATATATGATCTTGACACTAGTATTCAGCATTAATAAAAATATGGCCGCGCACCTGGGCGGGTCAGTAAGTGAAGTGTCGGACTCTTGATCTCGGCTCAGGCCATGATCTCACAGCTGTGGGTTCGAGCCCCACTTTGGGCTCTGCACTGATAGTGCAGAGCTTGCTTGGGATTTCTCTTTCTACCTTTCTGTCTACCCCTACCCGGCCTGTGTGCTTGTGCTGTCTCTCTCTCTCAAAAAATGAATAAACATTAAAAAATATGGCATATCAGAGTAGCTATAAGTAGTGGATAGGATAGAATACCCTGGATATGAATGATATTCTGTAGTAAATTGTTTTTTTCCTTTCTTTCTTTTTGGATCTCTTAGGAAACTTTAATCTAGCACTGTCTTTAATCTGCAATATAGCACTACCCTTGTCTTAAGTTACACTTTGCCAAGGGTTTGAAGGTAGACTCTGCTAGGAGAAAGGGTTTGAAATTCAGAGGACCAAATTTAATTCTTGGCTCCAGCTCTTACAATTCTGTGACTTTGAGAAGGCCACCAGGCATCTAAAAGCTTTGTTCTTCTTATCGTGATGTGAATGTGAACGAAAGGGTCTCACACAGTGGCCAGGACCTTGAGACATGATCATTTTATCATTGTACTGGTGAGGCAAGCCGCCTGACACGGCCAGGACACGGCAGAAACAAAGCTGGAACTCATCACATGCTGTCAGTCCTTATGGTGTTCTGTAAGTGAAACAAGGGTCTTTCCGTAAGGATCGTTAGGGTCAGTTTTAGATGCAAAATTGGGGGTCTGAAAGCCAACTTAGGTCTGATTTCTTCTTTTTAAGCTGCTGTACCTCTTTTAGGACTTGGAGTGGGTTAGAGGGCTTGATCCCTCAAATAATTGAGTTTCTTTTCTTCAAAAGCAATGTAAACTTGGTCCTGAGAATAGGAGTGCAAAAGATGGAAGAGAGATCCATTACGATGAAGCTGAGACCCCTTTAGACTTGGACATGAGTCTACACACACACACGATAAATATGACCAAGGACTTGACAGAGAAGTAAAGGGTTAATCCACTAGCTTTAAAGTTATGAATTTTCCTGAGGAATGATAATGTCCAAGAACAGTCTAAATGCCTGGTGGTAAGTTTAGACAGCTCTATCTTTTGCCCAAATTTATAGGTAAATACTTTTTATTTCCCCCCTCAGAAATTCATTATTTTTAATTTATGAACGGCACAAAACTTTGAATCCAGCGTGTTATTTTTCTTGACCCTGCTCTTCCCTCACACTGAGGAATATACAACTTTTCACAGAAATGACCTGATAGAAGCCACCTCAGTAGTGATGTTTGCAAGTTACCTCAAGTCTAGAAAGTTCCCTGGGCCCCTCAGGGACAGAGCCAGAACAGCTTTGGCTTCCTGGGGCTAGGATAAAACTCCCCATTGCAGCCTGCACCATGGCTGGCCCCAGGGGGGTATCTAGTAGGCCAGAACTGCGTGGCCCAGCTGACGTGCAAAGACAGTACAGGCACTTCTCCGAAGTCTCTTCTATTGCTGTAGTCAGGGGGTTTTCTTGAATTTTAGCCACTCAGCCCCAAATAAGACCCACATAGTATTGTGTTTTAGAAGTTTGATAAATTGTTCTTTGTCTTCTTAGAAAAGTATATAAGAGGTCTGGCCACCGTAGTAATTGGTTGAAAAAAAGAACATATTCCCATTAAATGTAGGAAACATTGATTTAAAAATTGTACTAAGAAATTAATGGGCATTCTTTAAAAAAAACAAAATGTCTTGTTTGTGACCTCCCTGGGACAGTTTGTTATTTCATACATGTAACTCTAAATTACTCACATCCTTGTATTCGTTTATTCTTTTTTTGGTTAATGTTTATTTTTGAGAGAGTGACAGGGCATGAGTGGGGGAGGTGCAGGGGGGTGGGACAGAGGATCTGAAGCAGGCTCTGTGCTGACAGCAGAAAGTCCATGCAGGCTCAAACTCACAAACCGTGAGACAATGACCTGAGCCGGAGTCGGATGCTTAACCGACTGAGCCACCCAGGCGCCCCTCATTTATTCTTTCAGTAACCGAGTTCTGAGCTTTTATTCTGTATCAGGGATGATGCTAGGCACTGAGGGTATCTCTTCTTTCATGTTGACTACAGTTCATTAGAGGAGATATATCACTAAATTAGAGTCTCGACAGGTCTAGTGTGAAAGCTTCCAGAAATTAAGTTTTATTTCATGTGATACTTAAGAGGAGAAAAAGGAACTGGATGGCAACTGCTCTCCCTCTCATTCCACCCTCCGTTGCCTCGTCACTGTCTCCCTGGGCAAGGGGAATGTCGGTGCCTCTGGGCAGGAAGAAGAGGACAGGTAGGAAAAGAGGCTTTGCCAGGCTTCGAAAACAGGAGGGCTAAGAGAGTGTTTTGGAAGGATCACTCAGGCTCCCGTGTGGAGAGAGATTACAGGAAACCGAAAGGAGGGACCGATCTGTGTGAGGAGGCACATGGGGAGGAGGATGGTAGTG
Organism: Paguma larvata; assembly: GCA_030068075.1. Lineage (NCBI taxonomy): Eukaryota > Metazoa > Chordata > Mammalia > Carnivora > Viverridae > Paguma > Paguma larvata. Next base: position 37,448,900 of record CM057838.1, on the reverse strand, counting down.
GCTCTGGGGGTGGAGACGATTGCAGCTGTCGGCTGGGAACCCATGAGGGAAAGCGGGCAGGATTTCATGACCGGTTGGCTGTCAAGGAAGAAGAGGGAGTCCAGAAGACCGGGTTGGGAAATACACATCAGGTAATCCTACCTGAACCATCTTCAGAAACTTCCTGGCTTTGATCTGCCCAAGGTGTGTGTGGGTTTTATTTGTGGGTGGGGTGGGAGTAGGGGCTTGGTAGAAGAGGTATCCTTCCGTCATTTTTTGTGCATAAACAGCACAAGTTAAAACATTTTAGGAAACTCAAATCAGTTCCTGAGTCCAGCTGGACAGATTGCCTCTGAATCAGAAAGGGTAAACAGAGCACAGGTCTTAAATCGTACTGTTCAATGTGAAAGGATAGTATAAAGGTAGGGCACTGGGTGGCCATGCCTCCCGGTTGGGGGTTGACACAATCCCGGTTTATCCCTGTGGTCCCCTTTACTGAGTGGTCCCTTTTATTCTCAAGCGTTCTGGTTTTTATGATAAATTATATGGTCACACCACTTGAAGGCCATGTTGAGGCGATTTGATGCTCATCTTTTGCTAGCAAAGCTCAGAGACTGGTGCTTGGGGCAGAAAGAATCTGGGAGGAGGACCTGAATTCTGGCTCTAGCTCATTACCGTATCAGGCGTCCTTGGGCGGATCACTTCACTCCTGTCAACCTCCATTTGTTCTTAAGGAATGAGATGTTACTTGCTTACCTCAGAGGGTTGTTGAGAAGTTTTTTGTTTGGTTGGTTTTGTTTTTTATTGATATATAGTCGACACACAATGTTTACAAGATTTCTTTTCTACCTACATTCTAATTCAGAGTGTTTCGAGAGCTGTAACGCAAGGCATCTTTATCAGCTGGTATTTCCCACAGTCCTTCATCACAAGATATGCTAAATTTTCTGACTGCAACAAGTCTTCTTCTCCCTTCTCTCCCTCAATTTGAAGTCACCCCCTTTTATAGACGTGTACCCATCTCTTCGTGTAGATCGTATATGATCTGGATTGTCTGGATCTGTAAAAATGCGCATGTAGGTAATGTAAATGCACAAAATATTATTCTCCTCCCCATAGGGACTTCAAGAAAGAATCAAAGATCAGATCTCAAGACTGAGTTTCTTCTGAGCTCTTTGCGTTAAGGACAGATGCCCATGTAGACTTCTTTCTATGATTTCGAAGTTTCTACCTGTTTTCACACATGAAAAATGAACCTAATAGTGCCCATTCTGCTTAGGAAAACTAGTGGTTCTGAAAGGTAGGCAGTAAAGAATGGAGATGTTTCTAGAAAGAGGAGACAAGGATTGAAAATATTGAACTGGGAGGAAGAGCAGGAGGAAGGTGTCGAGTCAGGAATGAGCAGGCACAGGTATTATCTGTAGGAGGAGCATGTGATTTACAGTCCAGACGGGGACTGTCTTCAGGGTTAAAGGGGATGTGTCCCAGCAGGACAGTCTGTCCTGGCCGCCCAGAAATCCATGGTCAGCAGAGTTACTGGGGGAGGCAGCAAGTGGGTTTGGCCTGAGGTGAAACAGACCTACAGAGAATGTTTAATTCAGTACCGGACGTGGTGAAAACTGCTTTTTACACTTTCTGTGCTTCAGCATTGACTCTTCCTGTGAGTGCAGGTAAAGTAGACCGTGCCGTTGTCCTCATTTTGCAGTCGAGAAAGGCGGAGTCCTGGAAGGTGAGGGCTTTGCTCAGGGTCTCAGCAGTAAGTGTGAGCTGACCCTCAGGTGCCTCTCGGGCCACCTTCTTTATAGCCACAGGACGGGAGGGGAGTTTTCCCGGTGGTGTGTTAGTGCATCTGTTTCCTAACTGGACTTCCTTCACGTTGTCCCTACCCAGCTCTCCAAGGTTACCTGGCTTTATACACCAAGAATTGTTGTTATATAGAAGGCCGCTGGACTTGGGGCGGGCAACTGAGCAATGTGATACTTTATGTTCTTTCTCTCTCTCTTTTTTTTTTTCTTCAGTATATTAACGTTTTGCCCCAAGAATACACCGCCAGCATTAGGGTTAATAAAAAAAAAAAAAAAGGGAAATTTGCTGAATATGGCCATCTTAAACTCTTATATTTTCATACTCATGTCTGGTTCCCATACCTGTATAGTTTTTTCCCAGGGAACGTTGTCACATTGGGCCTGTTTCCAGAGAATCTGCTACAGCTCTTCCTTGAGATCCATAACCTCTTCTAACTTAGGGGATCCAAGCAATGGCTGGAAGTGGGCATAGAACAGAGAGTGATACTGTTCTAATAGTTCGAGTTTTAAACCACCAAATTAAAGCCACCACCCCCCTCCCAATTAAAGTGGCCTTTATTTTTCCAACATAGATGCAGAACTACAGTTTATATTAAAGTTGAACATCTTTGTGGCACTTAAAGAGAAACTCTAATCTAGTCTTTAAACATTGTATTTCCAGAACCTGCTAAGCCCTGACAGTGTGAGCAAGTCACTCTCTGTTCTTTACTCCATCTAGAATTAGCGGACATACCCCCAGTGGACCCTGTGCATTATGTCCCAAATAATAGAAACTCCACCTGAGCGGACACTGTAGAATTAGTACCATATAGTTAGAGCACAGGAGTCTCTCAGCATGGTTCTTATAAGGCCCTCATGACCCTGTCAGACCCATCAATCCCGGAACAATTCGGAGCTGTTGGACCATAAGCTGTGACTCCATGTTACAATAAGATTTTTTGCCAACCATTTGCATCCATAGTTGTTCATAGTATAGTGGACGGGGCACTGGACCTTGAATGGTCTGCACTGGCTCACCTGTTGGAGCTTTGGTTTTCACATCTGTAAAACTAGGGTAACATTTATGTGACTTTTTAGAGATGCAGAGAGTAGATGTATTTCATAACCAGGTCACCTTCCAAGAGAGCGGTGTGTGTGTGTATGAATGATAGAAAGAGATGAAAAACCAATTAAGAAGCTATTCTAACAGGAAGGGCAGGGAAGGAACTTGGATAGTAACCATTTGATAGTAATCATAAGCTTGGAAAGCTGGGGAGAGAGACCATGGAGGCAAGATCCATGGGAGCTGGCACTGAGTTGTTGCAGGGACTAAAGAAAGAGGAATTTCTAATAAGATGACAAAGTCTTGAACTTGAATGTTGCCAGCGACTGAAATGGAACACACCAGAGAGTCAGGTTTAGGGAATACTGACCTGGGTGATAGGAGCATCCTGGTGGACTTCCAGAACTGGCAGTTGGTAGTAGCTCAGGAAGGAAATTAAGGACTGGAGAAACAGGTTGGAGTATCATTTTCTTACAGATGATAGTTGAAACCATGAGGGCTGACAAGGGGGAGAGCATTGGAAGCGAAGCATTGCCAGCTTTCCCCTCTTGCCAAATATTTAGAGGGAAATGAACAAACAAACAAACAAACAAAAAGAAAGAAAAGAAAAAGAGGTTCCAGTGTAACAAACAGAGTTGTAGTATCTCAAAACAAAAGTTGGAGGGAATTTCAACCAGGGAAATTCGAAAAGGAGGAGTGGGGATATGGTCACTAATGGCGAATCTTTAGAATCTGAGGACAGTGAGGGTACAGAAAAAGTGGCCATTGATGAAGCGCAAGGGGAGGTAAGCTGACGTTTCTGCTGCGATGTAGCTGTCAGTGCCTGTGGTGGAAGGCGTGGGGCCAGGAGCTTTCTAATTCTAAAGATTGTACCGTGCAAGGGTTATAGATAGTCTCTTCCGGCCAGTGCCAAGAGGGGTTACTTTCTGCCATTTTATTCAGGACTCCTGAACATCAGGCACTGTGCTTAGCACTCACATCCTCCTGAACAACATGCACTTATTACCGGTGTTGCAGGGACCGTCTTTCTGAGAGGTGAAGTAACTTGACTGGGGTTTAAGGCCACTAAATGATGTGGATGGAAGTAAAACCCAAGACAGGCTGAGCGAAGCCACTCGAAACTGGAGACCGGTTTTCACTGCACACCATGATGCCTTGTCTTTGGTGTACTAGCTTCCTGGGCCAGCCTGTCTCTGCTTTCAGCAATTAAGCACCCTTCTAACCTGATTCCTGCTGAAACAGGCTCTACGAGGGATCTGAAATGGACTGAATGTGGCGCTTTGGGAAATGTGTTTGACTTGCAGTCCAGAGACCTGGGTGGATCGAACCTGGGCTGTGTAATTTCCTATCTGTGTGACCTGAGGCAAGTCATTTACTGCACAAGTTATTTATTCTTTGGGCCTCAGTTTCCCAAGCTGCAGAATGTTTTTAAAAGTGGCTTTAAAATGTGCAACGCAGTGCAAATGTAAGATGTGATCCTACTGTGAATTTAAGTCAGCGTGTGGAGGAGTTTCTTACATTTTGGGAATTTTAATTATAATCATTCTACTTTGTTCATTGAACATCATTGGCACGCTAGAGTTTTTCTGGAGACTTTTAGGTGAGCATAGACCTGGAGAAACAGAGCAATCAGGAGAACATGTTTTGTTTCCTGGAAAAGGAATATCCAACAGGAAGAACCAGAAAGGATATTATTTTGCAGGCGGGGCTATGAAATACCATTCTCTGTGTATCTAAAATAAGAAGAAAGAAATAATTTTGTTCTTAGCGAGGAAGAGAATTGCCAGTATGGAACAAAGTTGGTATCATCTTTGGCACACAGCTCTGGCATTAAAAAGCTGCATCTCATCATTTCCCTTCCCACCTGTAGTCTTAGCACATTTAGCAAAGGGGAGGGTTGTATTCAGCCTCATATTCTTCATCTGAGTCACAGCCTAACTTTGGTCAATGGCTGACTCCCATTTTTTGGATCGGGGGAAAAAATTCTTCATGCCAAAAAGGGAATAATAATATCACAAATAAGGGGTGACTTTGCCATGAATGTGGGGAATGAAATTGCAATGCGTGGTTTTCTTGAGCCTCCTGCACTGTTACGGTAATTCCGTTGCCAGCATCATTCTTCCCGAGGACTGGAAGGAAAGCTCAGTTATATGGTGGGTGGATGGATGGATGGATGGGAGAAAGAAAGAAAGAAAGGAAGGAAAAGGAAAGGAGGGAGGGAGGAAAGAAAGGAATGAACAAGTATCAAGAAATACTAGCCTGAATTTAAAAAGCGTACATTGAAAAAGACACAACTAGGTTACACCATTGTTGACATATCCCTGGGTATCAGACACAGTTTGCACCCTCCTCCACCTTTGTGAACAGCAGCAAGCTTAGAAACTTCAGTGCCCTGTTCAGGCATCAGTCTTGCCAGTATGGATGAGCCAACAGGAAATTTGGTAGAGCTGCCCAAGAGAAATATATTAATGGAAACTGCTTTGTCTGTTTTCTAATGAAGTTTTACAAAAGAGTATGCGCTTTGGAGTTTTTTTGTTAATTGAACATCCGCGCTAAAGTTCCTGCACATTCATTGCGGTGCAACGTTAAGAACAATAAAAATAAGTAGTCCCCGCCCCCCAAACCCCACCAGCTCATTCGAATTGCGCTTTGTTGTGCTTTCCTACAGCTGAAGGTTGTTTCTGTCCCAGGGGTGGTGGGTGGTAAATGAATGGAATGGAACAGCTTCAGAATGGTACTAGAAGGAAAACTAGCCAGAGCTCTTGAACCCTGGGTCAGAACCCGGTGATGCTAAGCAAGAGAGCTCCGTTCCCAGCAGCTTCGTGATCCAGAACATCTGTTTCTGTATTGGGCATAATTCCACTTTTTTATTTATAAAATTGTTCCCATCTTTGAAAAACACTTTAAAAAATAAAGAAGTTCCCATTCTGTCCCTTCTTTCCACTCCCCGGCACATGCATTTGTAATTACCTGGTTTAGTCTGTGCGTTTAATCAGCTTCAATCGAGAAGGTTGCCTATATCTGATTTCAATCTGAAGGAGCCATGGAGTGCTGGGCAGTTAGCACCCTCGTGCCTGCCAAGCTGTGCCTCTGCCAGAGAGAGGATAAGACTCACACCAGGGTATTTCCTAAAGAAGCTACTTGACTCAGATTAGATGTTTAATTTCCTTAAAATATTGTTTTGGATCCAGGTCTCTGTTCTCCAATTGGGATTTTCTGATATAATTTAGGAATTTTGCTAATGTGCCGAGTTTGTTCCAGGATCCAGCTGGCATCATTCGAAATGCCCAAACCTCAAGGAAGCAAACTTCACTGTGGGTGCCGAGCGTCCTGCCTCACCACTCTGAAGGCTGGGCCAGGCTCACACTGTTCAAGTCTTTGTGGGATCGTTATACACACAATACGATTGCGTTAATTTTGACAGAGAAGGGCTTCTGGTTATGGTAGAAGCCTCTAATCCAGAGGTACACATCTCTTGAAATATTTTCCTGGTTAAATTCAATTAAAGTAGAGATAATTTACTTTGTTTTAATTCCTTATTTATTTATTTAAAGTTTATTTTGAGAGAGAACACACACACACACACACACACACACGAGCGAGTCGGGGAGGGGCAGAGAGAGAAGGAGAGAGAATCCCAAGCCCACAGTTTGGGGCTAGAACCCATGCACTGAGAGATCATGACCTGAGCCAAAATCAAGAGTCAGAAACACCCAATCGACTGAGCCACCCAAGTGCCCCTCCATATTTATTTATATTAACATATAAACCAAGTTTCTGAATATTCCTCAGAATATTTCCTTAAAATACCTCATTGACCATAGTTTGAGATGTTAAATTTTCTCCACCCTTCTTTGGGCCATAATTGTATGTCTGCGTTCTAAGTTTTAAACCAGAGTTCTAGAGTTTAGAGGCTCCCAGCACTTGTAAGACTGTAGAAGCCCTTTTGTTATTATGTTATTTTTTTTTTTTAGCAAAACTAGACTGACTGCCAAAATTCCCTTTGCATATTTTGGACATTGGTAAAATCATACACACCAGAGTCATGGGCTGCTATTCTATTGGGGTGTTTTTTGTTTGTTAGGAGTCTGCCTTCAGCCTCACAACCGGCATGCTGAAAGCAAAACCAAGGCAGGCAACTCAGTGGGGAGATGTTTAATACCCGTATATGTGAGAGCCTTTAAAAGTATTTTTTTTTTTTTAAAGATTTTGTTTATTTGAGACAGAGAGTGGAGTGGGAAAGGAGGGACAGAGGGAGAGAGAGAGTCTTAAGCAGGCTCCATGCCCAGCTCCGAGCCCGACATGGGGCTCTGTCCCACAGACCATGAGATCATGCATGACCTGCGCCAAAATCAAGAGTTGGGCACTTAACCCACTGAGCCACCCAGGCGCCCCTAAAAAGGCATTTTAATTGTGATACAATCACATATCGGTCAGCTGGGTTGGGGTTACTGTAGTTTAGTCAGAAGTTTTGCCAGAAAATAAAAACAAGGAAGGTAAAGAATACAAAAGATTAATGGCACAATGCTAAACTCACTTGGGAATGGTTTTGTCAGAGGAACCGCAGACATTTAAAGTTGGCTTCCTGAGCTGGAAGAGTTGGCCACTTCCTCCAAGGGCCCCCGAGGGCACTGTCCCTCCTTTGGACCTAAGATCTCTGCCATCCAGTTGCTTTTCTATCCCTGGTGTGGTGTGTCGGTGCCCTGATTCGTGCTGTGTTTATCTCAAGGTTTAAATCTTAGAGGCAACCTCATTTCTGCTTTCCCCTCCCTCGTGAAGCAGCTCCAGAGGTTGGCAGTGTACTTGCCAGGGTCCCAGTTGTTAGTTTCCTCTACTTTTGTAACTGCTCAGAATTGCTGAGGTGAAAATGCACTGCATTTTGTGCAGCAGCCCCATCAGCTCAGAAGCATCCTAGGCAAGTGGAGCCATTATTTACCAGTTTTAGTGTTTCTAGCTTTCAAAGCCAAATTACGTGTAGTCTGATTGATTCATTTCATAGTTATTTATTGAGCACCAGCTGTATAGCAGTCACTGCTCCGGGTGCTGAGAGTAAATCAGAGAAAAAACAAACCAGCGATCCCGTCCTCCAGGGAGCCCAAGCGAAGGAGCTTGTTTTGAGCTTGCCCTACCCTTTGGTTGTCGGGTGCCCTGAAACTGGTTGCAGTGAGGGAGTGGAGAATACAGTCGTCTAGGGCCCCTCTCTATTGCAGGATGTTCCTTTGACTCTAACATGCGGTTCTCGTGGTTCCTCTCTGATTCCTGTGAGTATCTAGAGGCAAGGAACTTCTGCCGGGATTTGTGTCTGACCACGGCGGTACTGGTATTAGAAGGGGGAAAACATGGATGCCGCAATTGTTGTGTGAGTGAACAGAGACTTTTTTGTTTTTTAAACATTTATTTTTGAGAGACAGAGCATGAGTGGGGAAGGAGCAGAGAGCGAGGGAGACACAGAATCCGAAGCAGGCTCCAGGCTCCGAGCTGTCAGCACAGAGCCCGACACGGAGCCCGACACGGAGCTCGAACTCACGAACCATGAGATCATGACCTGAGCCGAAGTCGGAGGCTTAACCGACTGAGCCACCCACGCGCCCCATGAACAGAGACTTTAGATGTGAATATAGGCAAACCTGAAGGGAAGGATTTTAGAGGAAAAGCAGAGAGCCTCTACCGGTTCGTTAGATACACTAGCTGTTGGTAGAAGTTTCAGCAATCACACCAACACCTGTGTCTTTTTTTTGTTTTGAAGTCTTTATTTATTCATTTTGAGAGAGACAGAGACGGTGCGAGTGGGGGAGGGGCAGAGAGAGGGAGAGATTGAGAATCCCAAGCAGGCTCCCCACTGCCAGCGCAGAGCCCATCTTGGGGCTCAAACTCATGAAAACCATGAGATGAGGACCTGAGCCGAAACCAAGAGTCAGACGCTTGAGCCGTCGAGCCACCCAGGCGCCCTGCACACCGGATCTTCTGTGTGCTTAGTGTGCCCACGTGCACACAGCCCTGGATCCTTCATTCTCCCCGTAACGTTCTCGGAAACTAAGGAGGCAGTGCTGCCTAGCGTATTGTCAGACTGTGACCTCGACGAGGTGTTCATGAGGGATTTTGCTTTCTTCTGCCTTCTCCGCAGAGTTGCTGGAATTGCGGGCGCAAGGCGAGCGAGACCTGCAGCGGCTGTAACACGGCCCGGTACTGTGGCTCCTTCTGCCAGCACAAAGACTGGGAGAAACACCACCACATCTGTGGACAGACCCTGCAGGCCCAGCAGCAGGGGGACACACCTGCGGTCAGCTCCTCCGTCACGCCCAACAGCGGGGCCGGGAGCCCCATGGACACACCACCAGCAGCCACCCCGAGGTCGACCACCCCGGGGACCCCTTCTACCATAGAGACAACCCCTCGCTAGACGGGAACCCAGAACTGTCAGAGGAACGACAACACAGCCGACACGAAACCAATT